>CM039141.1:16896265-16915857 GCA_022036555.1 Microstegium vimineum | reverse complement strand
CCCTTCCCATGTCATACATGCAAGTTGCTTGACTCGATCGATACGCATGACCGCTATAGTTGGTTGCGGTTAGACTGTCTCCGACGATGAAGACCTAAACACAACACCTATTCTATGTTTTGGGTCGGGCACAGTGAAAAATCACGCACCTAAAAATCACTCGTCTCCAACAACATAGATGCATTCACGGGTGGGTTTCGTTCTTATCCATTTGCTTGCATCGAGAACTTGTCCTTATCCATTTGCTTGCGTCCAGAAAGAACTTCCAGTCTTCCACCGAGAGAGAGAACGGAGAGAGAGAAGGGAGAAGAGAGAGAAAGGGGAAGAGAGGGAGCTCAACGCTCAGCTCCAACAGCGCGGTGGTCGAAGAGGCACTCGGCTCCAGCGACCGGGCGAGACAAGGTGAAGATGATGGCTTGCTGCGAGGTCCGAGGCGGCGTTGCTTGGGAGCAGTGTTGGGGGCGTTTGGCGGCGTCCTCGCAGACCACGACGGCGGCTGGCGTCGACGGCGCTCAGCTCCTACGCGCTCCTATGGGGCCCACCATGGACGACGGCGTAGGTTTGGGTCGTGGGTGAGGGACGACGCTTATTTGCCATTCCTCTCTCCTCGCACGTAAAATGCGTCTCTAGTCTGCGTCTTCCGTTGGAGGGCGATTTTGAGGATGCAAACCACTGTGCACGAGGTATTTTTGCGTTTGGGTAATGTTGTTGAAGATAGTCTTAGCTATATATATTTGCCGCGCCATCCCATCGATCCTAATTAAATCACTTCTTCACTTCACTTCACACGCAAATATATAATTTGGGGCTATAATACAAACCAAGCGTAGTACTAAAAGTTAGTTGTTTATATCACTTCAGACTCAGAGATATATTGGTACATATATATCTTTGAGGATTGAGCTCGTCGTCAACCAAACCGGCCAAAATAATAAGGTGCATGCTTGGATTCCACGAGGATTAAGTATACTACTTTTATATATATATATATATATATAATCAACCAAGCAAGTGAGATCCGGAAGGCAAAGGCCCCGATATTTGCGCATGTTGTAGTGTTAGTGCTTCGAGTTAGCTAGCAGTACGTAGCACAATCTCTGTTTCCAGGTGGGAGTTTTTTCGAGATCGGCGAACGATGGAGAATTAGCTGACAGGAGGCGGGCATCCGGCCGGGGCATGGCCTTAAAAGAAGAAAACAATATGCTAACCTGGGCCGGTAGCAGTGCAGCTCTCTCTCTCTCTCGATCTGCACTGCAAAGTGCTGCTAGCTAGCTAGTAGTGTATATAGCAGCAGATTGATCAGTGTGAGCACGTACTGAGCACAGTGTAGTACAGCTAATAATCATTTTTTATTTATTATATTCGTGGCGTGTGGAGGGGGGAGATCCATGAGCCTGACTGCAAGAGCTAGCTAGCTGGGGCCGCGCGCGCGCGGTGGAAATGAAAAGACGAGCGATCGAGAAGGCATCCGATTCCCATCGATCTCGATCTGATCCGATCCGATCCGTTGGTTGGGGACTCGAGAAAGGAATGTCGGCCAGCCGCGGTCGGTCGGCAGCTAGGCACCACGCCGCCTGCTGGCTATCCCTCACTCCCTCCCCTGTCACGCTCAGCTCGCTCACGCATCGTCCGGTGTAAGCAGAGAGCAGACACACACAGCCGGCATCCCATGCCATGCCATTGGTACTTGTACAGCTTCAGATCGATGCTCCTCGCCGGCGACGCGCCCATCTAGCTGTATTCAGTCACAAGGAATCTCTCATCTCTTTTTGTACTCATACAAGTAGTGCTAGCTGCTGCTGCCTGCTGGCTAGCTGCTAGCAGTATATATGTATGTAGCGCGCTGATTAGCTCATCGGAGACCAAAGAATTGTGCCGCCGCTTCTTAATTTTGAAGCATATATACAGCCGCCGGTTTTTCCTTTTTTTTCTTTCCCCATTTCGAATTGAATTTTGCACCTCAAACATCCATCCATCCATGTCACACGGCCCATGTTTGTTATGCTTGAGGTACAAGCAAGCAAGAACATCATTACATTATTCTCTTCCCCTTCCCCGGCAGTCAGCAATACCTATATATCGCCTTGACGTCGATCGATTCCCATAGAATGATGATTTTTTTTTTGAAGAAACATGATGAATCAATATAAACAAATGTCGTCCTCGCATGCAGCAGGACGCAAATGAGATCGATCGAATTAATGCACGCAAGTTAAAGCTAGCGCGCCCGCGGGGCACCACGTACTGTACACGAGAGTACGACGACACAACGAACGTGGATGCGCTAGCTAACAGCAAGCAAGCAAAGCGGTGATGATCTGACGGATGCCCCGCCCGCCCGCGCGGCAGGGCAGCCGACACGAACACGCCAAACCTAGCTATAGCTATAGCTAGCTAGCTGACAGGCGATCGACCGCGCTCCAACCGCCGCGACGACGACCGTGCCGGACTGCCGGTCCATCGGCGAGCGAGCGAGAGAGACCGCGCGGCATCGCATCGCCCATCGCCCATCGCCGCCGTCCTTGCACTAGCTCCCTCTCTCCGCAGCGATCAGCCAGAGTCTGGACGCGCGGACACGATAACAATAGGACGTACCGGAACGGACGGGGCCACATGCTATGCTACACACACGACACGACCGACCGACCGACCTAGCTACTAGCTGCCGACTGTAGAGTAAATGAATTCGGCCAACAGGCAGTGAAATATATATGCGTTACAGGGGTGCGCACGACTCATGGTCGTGGGCGACGTCGTGGCCGCCAGACTGACCAAGCAACTAACACACATACAAAACTATGGGTTACAACACCCCCCCCCCCCCCGCGCAGTCTGAGGGTCGTCACGACGATGTTGGTACGACACATAGACTGTTGCGGAAAGATTCGAATGTCGAAGTAGGCAATCCCTTCGTCATGATGTCGGCATACTGCTCGCCAGTGGGCACGTGCAGAACGCGCAAGTCGCCGAGCTGAACACGTCCCCGAACAAAATGAATGTCCAGCTCGATATGCTTAGTCCTCTTGTGATGCACCGGGTTGGCAGACATATAGACAGCAGAGACATTATCGCAGTATGCAATAGTGGTTTTGTCGACGCTGCAGCTGAGCTCTCCAAGGAGTTGGCGCAACCATATACACTCTGCAGCAGCATTAGCCACGGCGCGGTACTCGGCCTCCGCGCTCGAGCGGGAGACAGTCGGCTGCCGCTTGGAAGACCAAGAAACCAGCGTTTCGCCCAGGAAGACACAGAAACCCGATATGGAGCGTCTAGTATCCGGGCATCCCGCCCAGTTGGCATCAGAGTACGCCGTGACGTCAAGGCACGGCGAGGCTCGTAGGCTGAGACCCAAGGTAGTAGTGCCTCGCACATAGTGCAACACACGCTTGAGAAGAGCAAGATGTGGTGCCCGAGGATCGTGAATATGTAAGCACAATTGCTGAACTGCAAATGCCAGGTCCGGTCTTGTGATTGTCAAATACTGCAATGCCCCGGCCAAGCTCCTGTATGTCGCAGCGTCATCAAGCTTGGCACCATCAGCCGAGAGCTTCCCTTTCACATCAATGGGGGTTGATGCAGACTTGCAGGTAGTCATTCCAGCACGATCAAGGATATCCTTCGCATAGCGTTGCTGTGACAAGTAGAAGCCCTGAGCATTGCGCTGAACCGCAATACCAAGGAAGAACTGCAGCTCGCCGAGGTCTTTGACAGCAAATTCAGCGCGCAGTTGCTGAACAATGCGCTGAAGCAGTGCCGGGCTGGAACCTATGAGCACCATATCATCCACATAGAGGAGCAAATAGGCGACTTCGGTACCACAACAAAGGACAAACAAAGAGGGGTCAGATCGAGTGGGGGTGAACCCAATGGATAGAACAAATTTGGCAAACCGATCGAACCAAGCCCGCAGAGCTTGGCGAAGGCCATAAAGCGATTTGTCCAAGAGACAAATAGCCTGAGGATGAGAGGGATCAGTAAAGCCAATGGGTTGCTAGACATGTTCTTGTAGGCGACCATGAAGAAAAACATTAGAAATATCAAGTTGCCAAGTAGGCCATTTACGAGAAGCGGCGATAGTGAGCACAGTCCGGATTGTAGCTGGTTTGACAACGGGCGTGAAAGTTTCGCCGAAGTCAATGCCAGCTCGATGTGTGAAACCCCGCACCACCCAACGGAACCATCAGGGCGAAGTTCATGAGTGAACACCCATTTTCCTGAGATTATATGTGCTCCGAGCGGCCGATCCACAAGTCGCCAGGTACGGTTGGATTGAAGAGCCCAAAATTCAGCTTCCATGGCTGCGTGTCAGTTAGGATCACGAAGAGCAGCACGAGCCGAGGAAGGGATAGGTGAGATGGCGGGTGAAGGTTCAGCAGTGGGTGAGCTTGCAAGCGCTGTGGTGAGAGCGTACCGCGGATTTGGCTTGTATATACTAGCCTTAGTGTGCGTCAGCATATGGTGGGAGGGAGACGGGGTCTGCTGCTGCAATGGAACAGGAGGCACAACAGGAGGCAAATGCACAGGTGCCGAATCAACCACTGGCGAAATTGGGGATGCAGGAGCATGGGGAATCGGCGTAGCCGGAGGCGTTGCTGATGCCGATACTGGCGGTGAATGCAGCGTGGCCGGAACAGGCTGATTGATCACCACAACATCTGTTGGCGGACGAGCTACAGTACCCCGTGAAGAGGGAACCAGATTAGGAGAACTGGAACGAAACGGAACTGATGCTCATCAAACACAACATGGCGGGAAGTAATGACGTGCTGAGACTGAAGATCAAAGCAACGGTAGCCACGGTGATCGGAAGGATAACCAAGGAGCACGCATGCTGATGATCGAGCACTAAGCTTATGTGGCATGACAGCAGCCTGATTTGGGTAGCACAAGCAGCCGAACACCCGGAGATGATCATAGGAGGGTGGTGCACCAAGCAGAAGTTGATACGGAGTGAAGGAACCGCTAGCCTGACAGGGTCGGCGATTGAGAAGATGAGTAGCAGTAGCTAAAGCCTCAACCCAGAAAGACGGAGGCATGTCAGCGTGGATCAGTAAACTGCGAACGTAGTCATTCAGAGTTCGCAAGATCCATTCGGCCTTCTCATTTTGGGAAGAAGTGTAGGGGCAAGTGAGCTGAAAAGCAACGCCATGAGCAGCTAGATGCGAACGCAGGGTGTGGTTATCAAATTCTTTGTCATTGTCCGATTAAAAAGCAATTAGTGGAAGCTGGAACTGTGTACAGACATAAGCATGAAACGACAGAAGGCAAGCGAGCGCATCAGACTTGGAACGTAAGGGGAACGTCCAAACATAGTGAGTAAGATCATCAATAAGAAGTAAATAGTATTTGAATCCAGAACAACTAGTGACTGGAGAGGTCCAAACATCAGCATGAACAAGTTGAAAAGGAACATATGTAACAGAGACTGAAGATTGAAAAGGTAAACGAACATGTTTGCCTAGTTGACAAGCTGAACAAGAATGAGATGAAGACTTGGAACAACTGAAATCTAAGTGACGCAGCGTTTGTCGGAGGGGGCGACGCCCTGGATGTCCCAACCGAAGGTGCCACAGCTCGACGGAAGGAGCTGACGAGGTGGCCACCAGAGCAGTCGAAGACGGTGACGTCAGGGGATAGAGATCGGCGGCACTGTTACATCGGAGGAGCACCGTCCGGGTGGGGATATCCTTGATGGGAAAACCAAGGGGGTCAAATTCAACAGTAACATTGTTGTCACGAGTTAAAGAATGAACAGAAATCAGGTTTTTAACTAAGGAAGGGGAAACTAGGTTATTCTGAAGATGAAGAGATGAATGAGGTGTCGGAATAATAGTGGAGGCGCGATGGGTGACAGGAAGAAGATCACCATTGCCGACAGTTATCGGAGCATAATTGGAAAGAGGTTCAGAGGAGAGGAAATTACCAGCGTTGGCAGCCATGTGGGAGGTAGCACCGGTGTCGAGGAACCACTTGGTGGCTTGCGGACCGCTAGGGGGAACGTCGGAGGTGGCCAAGGCAGCAAGCATGGCCCGGTGGTTCCAGACGTCAGTGGCATTGGGCGGTGGTGCAGATGGCTGAGGCGATATCCCGACGAAGAACGCCTGCTGAGGAGGTGCCCCGGATCGTGGACCGAGAACGCATGCGGCAGGAACTCGGAACGGCATGGACCAGGCCTGGACCATTCCAGTCCAGGGATTCATCCCAGGAGTCCAGGCCTGGCCTGGGGGGCGAGGCGGTTGGCCAGAGCTGGAACCACCATGGGAACCGTTGCCGCGCCCATGACCTTTCTTGCCACGCCCACGATTGGAGTCGGAGCGCGGTGCAGACGGAGGCGTGGGGGGCGTGGATCGCGAGCCAGAACTGGAACCGCCGTCACCGGAAGGAGGAGGAGCGGAGCCGCGACCGCCACCAGTGGTAGCGACGAGAGCCTGATGTTGTTCCGCCTTGTCGTGCTCACGATCATACCTCTCTTCCAGCAACAAGTACGATCGGGCAGAAAGGAAGGTATGAGGGGATTCTTGGCAGCGATGACAGGAACGGTGTGGCGATACTTGGAGTTGAGGCCACGAAGCATATTGAGGACCTGACTCGTCTCCTGGACCGGCTGCCCGACGTCGTGGAGAGCGTCGGCGAGCTGTTTGAGGCGACCGGTGTAAGCAGCAATGTCCATGTCGCCTTGGACAAGGTTGCGGTACTCGGCCTCGAGGTAGACGGCACAGTGCAACTCATTATCGCGGAACTGTTCGGTGATGGCGTTCCAGATCTTGTAGGAAGTGGCGCGTGGAGTACGAACGAGGGCACGGACGTCGGCGGACACGGAATTGTACAACCAGCTGATGATGCATTGATCGCGCATCACCCACACACGATCACGGCGGTTGTCCGGGGTTGGCGGGGAAGAGAGATGAGAACGAATGCCAAACTTGCCGATGAACACATCAAAGAAAGGACGTCATTCGGCATAGTTGGGATTGGCAAGATCCAACTTGACCGGAACATGAGACTTAATGTTGACAGTCTGAAGAACGGCCGCCGCGGGTGTGTTGACAGCCGGCGGAACATCATCGACAGAGGAGGTGTAGGAGGACTCAGAGGACGCATCAAAATCCTGGAGATTGAAAAGAGGATTATCGTCCACGTCCATGGCGGACGAGGAGACGGGAGAGAAGAAGGCAGCGGAGAGAAAGAAGTGGCGACCGCGGTCACCGAGAAGGACCGGCGACGAGCGGCACGGGGAAGGAGGTGGTGGGCAGCGAGGTTGAGGATCTAACCGCGCTAGCTAATACCATGTAGAGTAAATGAATTCAGCCAACAGCGATTCTATTGCTTATTAGTGATATATATATATATATATATATATATATATATATATATATATATATATATATATATATATATATATACACGTTACAGGGGGTGCGCACAGAGCGCACGGCTTATGGTCGTGGACGACGTCGTGACCGCCAGACTGACCAAGCAACTAACACACATACAAAACTGTGGGTTACAACACCGACGACCGATCTGTTAACTGTCGCGGTCGTCGACGGCAAACCAAACCCCACGTACCGGGCGGCGCCGCGCATGCAGTGCCGGTCGACGTCACCAGGTTGAACCATGTCGTAGGTGCGTCGTGAGCAGAGCAGGTACTCCATAGAGCCTGCTTGCATTGGTTTGCTCCGCGGGAGACCGAGTCGCTGTACGTCCGTCCTGCTCGACGACCGTACCACCGTCTACACCGCGCCGAGCAGATCGAGAGCCGGCCGGGCACGTGTGTGTCGCCGCTAGCTTGCCATACGCGCGCGCACCGCGCGTTGCTTCAATAATTTCAATCAGGATCAGGCAGGCAGAAAAGCAACCGGACGTCATTGAAATTGCAGTGACTACATACTCACTATGCGCAGTACGTGCTAGTGGCCATCATAGAAACTGCAGCCTTGCCTTTAGGACTGTGACGACGTTTGGTGGTGCAACCACGCACGCACGCTGCCGCGGAAACGGAGATTTCAGACAAAGCAACAAGCTAGTAGGTCAACTATTTTACGTGATTTTCAAAATCTGAGTTATTCGTACTAACTCCCCCCGCCCAGTTCTTTCCTAAGGAAGTTGCTACAACTCACTTTTTTTTGGAGCGAATTTTCATGCAACAACTCACAAGTTCACAACCAACTCACGTGACTCAATGAACATTTTTTTTTCTATAGCCAAATAATGACAAAATTGAAACAACGACGGAACAACCAATTTTGTCATTGTTTGAATTTTGTCATACAATTTTGTCATTGTTTGAATTTTGTCATTCAAACAATGACAATTTCATTGTATAATTAACATACGAACAACCAGAAGCACGGAAGAAGTGGTCGGTTTGTGCATAACTTTTTATGATTGTATAAGCTGCTAGAATCAATTCTTCGCAACGAAGAAGAATGGATGGTCTTTTATTTGCCATCTTGAACTTTAGTTCTCAACTAAGTTTCAATTCTATGTATGTTATTGTAATAAGTTTGGGCTAATACTTTTTCTCAGAAGGAGAGGCCAAAGCTATATTTTTCCATTATCTAAAAAAAACATCTTTCATAGAATTCTTCATGAAGGCATATCCAAATTTTGGTGAATCCATTTGGTACCAATAATTTAATGTTAGTATCTATGGACTCATTTACTTTGTAGTTAGTGGGTTCTTACATTGTAGTTAGTGGGTTACATGAAGAGTCTTTTCCACTCATGCCATTCAAAAAGTTGCCAGTTTCACACGAGCCACTAAAACGTTGAGACGGTCATGTGTGCCATCGCGCTAAACTTTTTTACCATACGCGCCATTCCGTTCAGTTATGCCACTAACGGTGTCAAACCAGGGTGGAAAGGGTCCACAATGCCCTTAAGAATATATTCTTTCATTTTTTTATCCATTTCTTTTTCTTTTTCACTTTTTTATTTTTCCTCATTCCCCTATCCAATCGGGTCGGGGTCGGGGTCGGGGGTGGGGGCGCCGCCGTGGCCGGGAGGGGCTTGCGCGCGGGGAGAGGGGCCGCCGCGCCGCCTTGCCCCTGATGCCCCTCGCCGCCGGAGGTAGTGAGGATGGAGCCGGTGCTGCACCGGCGAGCGCGCCCAGCCCTGCCCCGCCCTGACGGCCGCGACCCACCCCGCCCTGCTCCGGCGGCCGCGCGCGCCCTACAGCGGCGGCCGTGCCCCGCCCCGCCCCGGCGGCCGCGCACTGGCGAGCGTGCCCCGCCCCGACGGTCGCAGCGCGCCACGGCGGCTTCGCCCTGTAGCGGCATGCGCCCCGACGACCGCAGCGCGCCACGGCGGCCTCTCCCTGCAGCGACCTGCGCCCCGGCGAGCGCGCCCCCGATACTCCTCCTCGCCTCCTCCACGGCCTGCGCCTCGGCGAGCGCGCCCCCGCTGTTCCTCCTCGCCTCCTCCACGGCCTGATGCTACCCCGCACCAGCGCTGCGCGCACCCTGCACCCGCGACGGCTGCAGCCCCGCCTCGTCTCGGCAAGGTATTGAAACTGAGGCGCATTTTTGACTTCTTAGCTAACTGGACCCACACGTCAGGGGTGTCAAACTGTCAAAACATGACAGAAGGTGGACGGAATGACGCGTATGGTAAAAAAGTTTAGCGCGGTGGCACACACGACTTTTTCAATGGCATGTGGAAAAGACTCAAGAATGGCAGATGAATGACATAGTGCAAGGTTTATTTACTTGGTGAATTAGTTTAGCCTACCTAGGCTAGCTTGTGGCAATAATTTGTTTTTTTTTTTAATTAATTAGACAATACCTCGCAAACATCTCACTGGCCAATATATGATTTTATGAAATCACTTTTCAAAAGAACTTATACACACATGTTTTCAATTTTGTAAAGTAAATATTTTAGAAGTCATTTGTAATCATTTTTTAAAAAAAAGACACAAATATCGATCGTTCAAAACGGAGAGGGAGTATTAATTCATCCAACTATTTTCTTACAAGAACTAGTAACAGCAAGCAAGCGCTTATCTGTCAGCTTATTAGGCACCAAAATAGTGTTTTTCTCTCTCAATGAAATAGTTAAAAACAACATCAGCCGTCTTATCAGCTATATATATGGGGACATCAGTAAAAAGTGAAGAATATGAAATGCCTATATTGATGAATGATGAGCATATACTCCCTCTGTATCCTAATTAGATGACGTTTTTGACAAGCTTTGGGTCAAACATTGGGAATATAAATCATCAATAACTTTTAAGTTGTTGAGATTACAAATGTGAAAATTATATGAATAGATTTGTCTTGAAAAATACTTTCATAAAAGTATACATATATCGTTATTCCATAAATATTTTTATATAAATAAGAGGTCAAAGTTGTGTTTGGGAGACCGTGTCGCTGTCCAAAACGTTCTCTAATTAGGATACGGAGGGAGTATAGCACAGACAACGGCGCGGCGATCGATATGACTCCAGTGAATCGAACCAATGCAAAGCAAGCAACTACTCATCCTACACGATATACATGCGCATCGAATGATCGGGGATAAGAGCAGGTTCAATAAGTTTGGCTTTAAGCCAAGCCACATCATCTTGAGATAAGCTTAAAAGACAAGTTGTACAATAGTTAGACTCCTCATGTAACTTGAAAATTTATTTTTTATTAAACAAGCTCACATGATGTAGGGAAAAGAGCCAATAGCAAGTATGAGAGAGGTGGTGGAGACCTGTATGCAGCCTAGGAGAATGTGATGAGCTTGGTGTCAAGTTTAGAGCCTATTTCATTCTCTCTCCTCTATTCTCTCTCTTCCACATAGGATTTTGCTGAGTTGGCTTGACTATAAGCCAAGCTGAGGTGTATTATTGTACCTGCTCTAATCAATCAGTTGGCGTGGTCACCGCCTCACCGGCCACACCGCAGGTACAACTAGCTAACAGGCGTAACGGTACGTCCCAGTTCTGCGACCCAGCCCACACTGCCCACCACATGCAAATGCAAGTGTTTTCATCGCACACGACAGGTGCCAACTTGTATTTTCCACAATGAGGTGGGCGCACTCCTCTTATCCAACGGCCCAGTTCGTTCCGTGATTCGTGCAAGTCAAATAAAACACTGAAGCACGGATTTTAAAGCACTAGGCACGTACATTAAAGCACGGGTGCACGAATCTTGAAGCAAAATAGACGCTGATGTTGGAACCTGGACAGCGACGAATGCTCTCACCTCTAGCTTGTGTTCGTGAGCGTAGAATAAACCACGTCGTCTCGTCATGTCCGTGCATGACAGCGTGCGGTACGCGTGTTAGAGTCGTTGATGGTGCGCGAGTACGTGCTCGTGTTGGAGTCCATCGGCAAAGTGTGTGTGTCGTATCTGTCTAGGTTTGATGCGTATGTGCGCAGCGTCAAATTTCCAAGTTTGTTAGGATCTCAAGTCGAGTTCGACTCGTGCGTGGAGTCCGACGAGAGCTCGTGGGCGCTGCGCCGCCTGGAGTATAAAACTATCCTGTAGACAGCATGGGGTCCGTGTCTTGAGTTGTATGTGCAATCAAAGCCAATATACAGGCCGTTCGGCGGCCGGGGCGTTCGTCGCCGGAAAATCTCCGTGTACTGTTTATCTTGCACCTCTTCGTCGTTGTCCGGGTTCCAACAATTGGTATCTAGAGCTAGGGCGATGGCTGATGGTGATAAGAAGGCTGAAGCCAGCTCGCCGCGTACGCCCGTGGTGGAGCGTGGTTTTGGTGGCGTCGAGATCCCGAAGCTAACGAAGACGAACTACCGCGAGTGGGCACTCGAGGAGCGTTGCGGCGGCGTCGAGCTTGGTGGAGAGCGCACAGGGCAGCTGCTGCTCACGGAGGAGCAGTGGGAGACGCGCCGTCGTCAGCGGCGCAACAAGGATCGCGCACGTTCGAACGATGCGCAGAACGACGACGACGGGGAAGCAGCATCGCATCGGGCATGAGTCAGGGTCGACGCAGCTTCGGCAAGGGTAAGTGCTACAATTGTGGCGTCCGTGACCACTTCTCGAGGGACTGTCCCAAGCCAAGGAAGGATGACGCGTTGCTCGCCAACGCTGATGAAGAGAGGACACTTCTGTAGGTCGGATCGCTGGTAGAGTCGTGGTTTAGGGGAGATTGTTAGAATAAACCACGTCTGTCTCGTCATGTCCGTGCATGACGGCGTGCGTGTGCGTGTTAGAGTCGTTGATGGCGCGCTAGTACGTGCTCGTGTTGGAGTCCATTAGCAAGGTGCATGTGTCGTATCTGTCTAGGTTTGATGCGTATGTGCGCAGCGTCAAGTTTCCAAGTTTGTTAGGATCTCAAGTCGAGTCCGACTCGTGGGCGCTGTGCCACCTGGAGTATAAAACTATCCTGTAGACAGCAGGGGTCGTGTCTTCAGTTATATGTCCAATTCAAAGCTAACATACAGTTCGGCAGCCGGGGCGTTCCTCACCGGAAAATCTCCGTGTACTGTTTATCTTGCACCTCTCCGTCGCTGTCCAGATTTCAACAGCTGAGAGATAAGGAGAGGGCGTCCACTCCGTTGTGTTTGCATTTACCGCACGACCGTCTAATCCTGAACACGCCGCAGACGGACGATGCATTGGCCGGCTCGCGATGTCAACGACAGATCGGTCCATGCGGGCGCGCTATCTCGCTATGCATGCAGGTAGGTAGGATCGCAGGTAGGTAGCTAGCTAGCAGCGTCGTCAGAGATCGAGCCAGGGCCAGCGCGCGGCCGCCTGCAGCCATACACTATGCACGACCGGCGCCACGCACACGACGCGCGGGTCCGATCCGCCGGCGGGGTCCAGCCACGTGACGGCGAGCCACCGACCCAACCGTTCTGGCAGCAGGGGGCCTCGCGTCTTCGTCCTCTCAAGGCGATCGGTCGGTCGACGAGGGGAGCTCCAGGCCACGGCAGAGGCAGGCCTGCCCCGACTGGTACGGCGCCGGTCTCAGACTCAGTGCTTAATTAGGTCCAAATTAATTAAAGAGAAGCAGGGCCGGCCGGCCGGACAGGTTTGCATGCATTGCAGCATGATGCAGACACCTTCTTCGCCGCATTACATTGGCAGGCTGCAGGCAGCTGCAGCAGCGAAGGAAGAAGAAGAAGACGAGGAACTGTGGCTTGAGTTGACCCAGCAAGCCAGCCCAGGCGCCCGGGCCGCTAGCAGCTGGGTGGTCGCGCGCGCGCCCGTCCGGCCGGCCGCCACCAGCTGGTCCCGGCCGCCGCGGCCGGTACGCCGGTTTTTTTTTAAAAAAAGATCCGGTTGCCCGGCTTTGTATTAATAAGCAAGAATACGACGCCTGTCTTACCACGCAGTTAATTACCGCCCCCCAATTCCTGCTTATCCAAGCTAGCCAAGCCACTAGACTCTAGGTAGATTGCTACTGCTGCTAGAATCCAAGGCACCGTCGTCGTCTAGGTTTTTCGTTTCCTCTGGCACCATCGCAGTCGCAGGGTTATTATGGTTCTGTTTCCTCTCTGTCTGGTGTGGCTGCGACGTGCTGTGCGCCTGTGTCGATCTCGTGGCGTCGCTAGCTCTCGCCACAGTGTACAGTTGGTCGTTTGAATTGTACCGAAGGCATACAGGTCAACTCGGTTGGCTGGCAATCTGATCAGGGAGGTCGTATCATGTACTGTGTACTGCACGTACGACGAGCTCCTCTATCTGCACCACTGCTGTCACTCTACAGCGGAGAGTTTGGACGTACTACTGGTTCCCATTTTCAACGCAGAGTCAACTCCAACTGTAAGTCGGTAATCTTGTCTCCGGGCCGTATTATTATGGTTTGCAACTTGCTGACGACGTGCTCCCCGCCATTCTATCGGAGGGAGATTTGGACTGTTTTGAACACACAGCCCCACCGGCCGGTCATCTCGATCGGCAATCAGACCAGGCTAGCTAGCTAGAAGTGGCGGTCCATTACAATAATTATTCCACGTTTTACCGCTCTATGATTGTTATGCACTCAGAGGGCTCGTTTGATATAGCTTCGGCTTTGTAACAGGTCATCTACTCTACCTTTCGTTGTTCATCTAACATAGTAGAGCCAGTGAATTCGGATCCAAAACATGGTATTCACTGGATTCTCCTTTAATTTCCTTAATTCATTTTTAGAATGAAAAACCAAAGCCATTTGTAAAGTGCTAAATATAAACTTGAGAGACAAATCATCACATACAAAATTAAGTAGTCAACATGACATGGAATTTCTACATGTTTGCTTAACAATGCAAAGGACTGAGCAGCAGTTGCCGATACAGAGAAAAATAAAACTAAGCGGGTTTATTTTTCCCTTCTTGGCTTCTTCTGCATCTATCCCACGATTCCATATTCGGTAGGGGGTTGGGACTAGCTAGATCAGCTCGGACCCAATGCCAGCCACTACTATAGACAAGCTTGCGTGGATCTAGGGACACGTTAATTTGAACTGCTACATCGTATAGCATCACCGATTTGGCAAAAAGAAAAGAGTGGGTGCAGTGGCCCTATTTTTGCCAATAATTTAGCGAGAGAGAGAAAAGACTTGGTGTACGTGGGCGAGTAGTTAGTTGGCAGCGCGCGAGCCAAAGTTTACAAACAAGAGGCAAACAGTGTTGGGCTCACCCACAATTTGGCGTGGCTTGCATAGGCCGGTGCCCGACCACGTCCGGCTCTGCTAGTCGTCCTCCGCCCTTGGCTCCTTGCTCGTAGGCGTGGCGCGCCCTAGTCTTCTCGCGAACTTTGCATGTTAGCTCGGTCCATTGCAAAATTTCAATGATCTGACTAGACTGCTGTCAGTGCCGAGGTACGTCCCGGTGATTGCCACTAGGATCACGACTGCACATTATTACTGTATGCACGAAGGGGAGAAAAAAGAAACCAGAAGAATTTTAGAGAGCCATCTGATCCAGGCGTTCCCGGGAAAGTCGTGCACGATTGACAGAGATGGTGTACCGCGAAGTCTCGAGTTTCGACTGGCCGAGTAGACAACCAAAGCATCATCATCCTCTCTCTCTCTCTCTCTCTCTCTCTCTCTCTCTCTCTCTCTCAAATCACCCCCGCGAATCACCGGAGGCCTCCCCACCGAGACGGCCCTCTGTGGCCTAGTCCAACAAGCCCACGACTCCACGCGCAAACAGGCCACGCAACCACAGGCTAAACGAACGGCACGGCCCGGGAGATTGGCCGATGAACCACGAAAACGCCACACAACCGGAAGACTGTTCGCAGCCGTAGCTTGCATGCCTGCATAGGCCGCATTGGCCACGCTACGTCATTCCCAGCCTCCCAGGGAGGAACGAACGGGCCGAACTATCGGGGACGCGATCTCTTTCTTCTAGGAGAGAGCCAAACAATTCATCATCAATAAACTTACCGATGCGATGTCGATGTGACAGCAGGTCCTTGAGTTCCTACAAGCCTAGCCGGAGTTACAACATGGGGGATCACATCACAGGCACCAGCGGTGCCCGAGAACGAGCGGGGAGCTGAGCTGGACGTTTTGCCTAGTCGCAGCTCATGGAAGGGAGATGATCGGCTGACGCAGGTCCGCAGGACTCAGGACGAGCACAGGGAGGCCTTCTGCTTTGCCAGCATCTGGTTCAGCTTGCCGATGAGCTGCCGGTTGCTGCACATGTACTCCCGGAAAGACGCCCGCAGGCTCTGGAGCGCGGCCACGTCGCTGTCGTTCGAGGGCGGGTTCAGCAGCGTCGAGAAGAGCTTCTGCCACAGATCAACGTTCCAGTACCTGCGATCCAACGACAACGGACCAGTTGCTCGCTCAGTTGCTTCGCACTAACGACTAACCCCAGGCACGCACGGCTGCACGAGTCAAAAACGAAGAGATCGCAGCGCACCTTTTAAACGGCTGCTTAGGTCGGTATTCGTAGCCTCCACCAATCCTGGGCACCTTGTCCACGCTCATGCCTGACCCGTGTAACATCATGTGCACAACGACACAGAGGCCGTATGTGTCGACCTACAGGCAGAAGAGACCAGGGCACTCTATCAGATAGCGGCATTTATACTTTCTAGAGACTAGAGTAACTAATGAAAGCACAGGCTCCTGACCTGATAAGTCCAGTTTCTATGTTCTTGCATCTCGATGCATCTGAATCCTGAAGTTCCAGAGTCCCCGTGAAACTCCATGGGGGAGGGGAAAACATTCAGATCAATGCCACGGCCCCAGTCAACAAGGCAGAGCGCCTGAAATTCAGATTCCATAAGCATCATAAAACGGGGCTGTGATACCTCTAAGCTCTAACATGTCAGGATGGATAGGCTGACCTGATTCTTCTCATCTCTTTTTTCCCTTCGGAAAGTGTCCTCTGTGATCTCTCCACTTTACATACCAAGAGAAGGATGACACTGATTGTGAGCAACTAGATATATCAAAATAAAACGACTTGACAAAGGCAACACGTTGAGCGAGAGCATGGGTAGGAAAGTCAAAGAACAGGCTATAATGCTAGATAGTACTGGTGTGCTTACTTTTTCAAGAGCTTCTATAAAAGGGGTCAAAATAATGCTTCCAATTAGAATGGCTGCTTTAACTACTTATTAGTTTGCTATTATTGTCAAAAACCGTATTCTCAAAAGAACGAGAGACCAGAACATCAACATTCAGCAGAAAACCAGAATAAGAGCATCAGAATGGGGATTCCCATTACTATTAGGAGATAATGCATGTTTCTCCACCCACCAGGCAACCAATCCAACACTTATGTGTTACTGCCAGCCAATGGAGCGATTATGAAGATCATGCTTTCTTCATGGGCAAACAACTCAAATACTTGTGCCAATCAAATTATCTATCCTAGCTACAACAAAGTCCAGCATCTGATCTACTTGTAGTTGTAAGTATTTCATATGTATGTGGAACTCATAATATAATCTTATCCTAAGAAACAAGACAAAAAGATAAGGCCTTTGCAAACATGAATGGCAATAATAATCCAACATTACAGGTTATATATATGAGATTTGCGATCTGAACACTTAGTAACAGAGAAAAGATTGCATGGTTATTACTGAGTAAATAGATATTAGATACTGCTGAAGATACGCATAAAGTGGTAACAGTAATGATAATATGGTATAGCTACCTCGGGTAGCAAACAAGAATGTTGTCAGGCTTGAAATCACCATGGATTATGCCAACACTATGCAGTGTTTCCAGCATGTTCAGCATCTCTATGGTATAATAGATGCATAGAACTTCATCCATGTACCGACCGACTACTAAGTGAGAATTTATGGCATCCTGCAGAAGGCTTGAGTTATATCTCATTACATCTTAGCAACATCGATTGGTTGTAGTTACATAATCCAAACAAAATTAACTTTGTGGGTATTTTTATGCATATCATGTAATTTTTACCAGGAGAGTTCCGTATGGCAGGTAATCACAAACTAACACGCTGATATCTGAGAAGATGTGCATTTCATGCGCGTGGCCAAAACTTGGTCTCTGGAAGTAAAACAATATATATTATTAAATATCGTTATGATTTATGAAAGAATGTAGAGGCTGCTCTTAACATAAATTATGTACCTCGACATCAGATATACGCAGATCAAGTTGGCGATACATGTAAAATTCCAAAGTAAACGAGGGATTCTGAATCTGCATATAATGAACAGCGTTTAAAAGTGGACCAAAATATGAAAGGCGAGTTTATGGAGGCAATGGAAACATGGTTCACCTTCAAAGCAACCATTTCTTCCGTATTACCATCAACAGTGGCTTTGTATACTCTAGCAAAAGCACCAGTGCCGGTAGATCCTTTGATCTGATACTTTCTACCACCTTGACACAAAAAGGAATTGTAGTTGCATTGTGTAATAACAACACAAATAAACTTTATTGAAACAAAGAAGATGATACATTTGTTAGTTAATGTACTCATTGTAACTTGGGAGTATTAATCATTCAAGTAGTCAAATTAGGAACATGATTCAGAATGTATGTCAACATTGTGCAAAACTGAGAAACAAAATAATTACAGTTATACCTAACTCGATGGCCTTGTTTCTTAAAACATTCAACGAAGAAGTCAAGGGCACCTTTCCATAGTACACCTTATTACTCTTATGATAGCCCTGTCAAGAATTTGTGCAACCATGATGAGTCTCATGCGGCACATCAGAGAACATACATGCTACTAGTGAACTTACAGAAAACGTCCTCAAGTCACCATTAACTGTCTCCAGTAAAGCGTTCCTAGTAGAAGAAGACCACGGATCTACCACAAAAGGTCGAATCTTCTGTTTTTCTGCTCGTTTAAGCTGAAGGCAAGAGCAAACAAAGTAGAGCAAAGGATGTATATTAATCCACTTGGATGACAGGTATTATGGACCCATATGCTATGTGCATGAAACCTTTTAACAGGGAATGTTTGAACTAAAAATGGAATGATATTTGAATAAATACTTAACAGGATTATGGGTGCTATAATTTTTTACTGCTAAATCTAAAAGGCAAAGGTCGCATGTCCCATTTTTCTTTGTTTATACTACGGGAGTGTTTGGATCCCCTTGGCAAATTGGCAAAAGAGCAAATTTGCCACTCCAAAATGGCAAATGGCAAATGACAAATTTTTGCTCTTTTGCCATTTTTTGCCTTGCATGTTTGGATCCATTTGCCAAAAAGTAGCAATTCTTTTGCTCTTTTGCCAATTTGCCAAGGGGATCCAAACACCCCCTACATGACAGTGATTGGTTTTCTAAAGCTATACAAATTCTCTGTCCTGGCATATACCTAAACTTCTCCGGTAAACACTGGTAAATTCATAATAGAACATATGAACATCATTTTTTCTCTCTTGAACAATGCAGGAGAACTGTGTGTCATTTCATTAAGAAAGAGGGGACCGTACAAAATATACGGGAAAACAGGGGAGGTGTCAAGACTACAAACCCAACACACACAACCTGTCTTACTAGCCTTTGAACTACAGAGACAACTGCGACCTTCAGAACCTGCCTAGGCCCTAAAGGTCAGTGGAGAGCGACCTTATGAGAAGCTCCTGGAGGACCGTAGCACCAGCATGCACCACAAACTGCCCTCCTCAGCCACAAAGTATAAGATGGTCAGAACATCTGGGCGAGCTCCATCAAAAACACAAGTGTTCATGTGCTTCCAGAGCTCCCAAGCAACAAGGATGATCAGGGAATTAGTCCTTCGTGCATCTCCTTTGGAACACTTCTTAGGCTCGCAAAAAAAAAAAAAAAAAAAAAACACTTCTTAGGACCTTATTAGGTGGCTTCCCAGCCAAGCCTGGCTCGCTCTAGGCATGGGTCCATGGCAGCCATGCTGGAGACGTTGCAACACAGAGCTCTTCCAAGCAATCAGGATCCCTCCATGCGTGCAATTTGCCGGCAAGGCCACAAACTTATCATAATTAGAACCAAAAATAGGGAAAAAAGCTGCTGACTTATAGATGCAACCTTGGTTACTTTGGTTTCCTGGAGGCAAACCACATCAGCCTTGGCAGAGAGAATAACATCCTGAACTGAATTACACCGCGCTTTATTTTAAGACCACGGGCATTACAAACTAGAATTGCAGAAGGATTCATGAGGAAATATATTTTGAACAGTCACCAAACAGGCCCAATCAGAAGG
>CM039141.1:16874983-16896165 GCA_022036555.1 Microstegium vimineum | reverse complement strand
CATTTTGCAGTGGACTTCTTGGGAAAAAAGGATATCATCATCTCCATCAGACACAGCAAATCATTGCTGATTTTTTGGAGTGATGATAACTTCACGTTTGGAACTGGATTTAAATCTGTTTCATATCAATGATTCCATACCCCTTCTTCGATACTTTCTTCATGTGGTTTATGAAGGGGATCGGGGGGTAACGGGAAGCCCAAGCGAAGCACATATGAAAGAGAACTGCTCTGCAGAAAATTTTTTTTTTTTTTGGGGGTTTTTTTTTTTTTTTTTTTTTTTTTTTTTTTTTTTTTTTTTTTTTTTTTTTTTTTTTTTTTTTTTTTTTTTTTTTTTTTTTTTTTCCAGGTCGAACACCTTTTTCGGGTATACTGACTTAATATACTGACAAAACCCTTTTCCCAAATTTCCCTGCAGACGGGGAAATTTAACCAGCACAGAGGCTATTTTCTGAGAATTTGCCCCCGTTGTTCTGCCTTTGGCACTTTAAAGAAATTTAAGAACAAAAGGTAACAAATAAAAAAAAAAATGTAAGAGCCAGTGGAAGTTCTAGGGTAAAAACCCACGGGGTTCAAAATTTTATATCACTTGAGACCGAATAACCATTCTAAAGCTTGTCACAGCATTTACCACATAAACAACCATAATAAATTAAATTTCAATATAAAAAAAAAAAACCCCGCTGCCAACCTTTCAAATTTTTGTATGGGTATTTTATTTCCCAGTTTCCTTAAATTTTTTCTAGCATTGCTTCTTCTTCGGGAAAAAGGGAAAATAAAAGTGTTTTTTCCTTTCTTATGGTAGCGAGCTTTTAGGGCCCAAACCTCGGGGATGAATTTTTAAATTTTTTTTCTGGGCAATCAACCTGCAAATGAAAAAAAAGGGTCCCAGCATGAAAATAAGTACAAGAAAAAGGGTAGTTTTTTAACATAATGGCTTTCCTGTACCACCCAATCCACATTCTTTATATCCAGTCCCCGAGAGGTTAGATCAGTTGAAAAAAGAACTGAAGTACTTTCATTGAAATTTTCAACTAGGGCCTGCTGTCCCAAAATAATTCATTTTTCCCTGCATAAATTTCAAAGGAATACCCAAGGACGAAGTTTCTTTAAAAATTTCAAAAAAAAAAATTTACCTCAGAAGCCGATAATGGAAGAAATGAGCAAAATTTCACAAAATACAACTATTCATAAAAAAAGTACTCTTCAGGAAAAAATAACTGATTACCTGCTTTACACTAGATAAGAAGACTATCCCCTTCCCAATTTTTGATGTCTTTTAATGAAGCTCCAGAGCATATTTACTTCTGCTCAAAAATACAAAAACATAAGGGATACTGCTCAAGAGTATCCCGGATGGGTGTTCTGGCTTCCTCAGCACACTTATATATTTAGGTCCCTTTGGCAAAAACCCCTTTCTAGGTCCCTTTTAAATGACTTAGTTTGGGTAGAGAAAACATAAAGTTTGTCTAACTTTGGGGAAACTGAAAAAGATAGCATCAACTTGGGGTTCGAAACCCTGATCAAGAATTTGATCTGCCTCATCAAGCACCCAAAAATCCTTTTTTTTCCCATAGCGAAAGAAAAAAAGAAACAAAGCACCCTTTTTTAGATTATCAAAACAAAAAAAAAAAAAATTCCAAAAAAAACCCCCAAAAAACCCCAAACAAGATAAAGCTTGATTTCCTCAGCTGTGAACAATCGAAATTGGCAGTTTTCGTTGAAGTGCGGACTAACCGCCCTGGCGTGCACATTAAGATATTCAAACGTTCACAAATTTCCCTTTTCTAGCCCCGATGCCCCTTTCGGTTACCAACAAAGGCGCCACCACTAAAGGTTTTTGGAAAATTCCCCACCCCTTTGTGACCAACTCCCAAAAAACTGACCCGCCAAAACTTTTTTGGGGGAGAATAATGCCGCCCCCACCATCCCTGGGCCCCATCTCTCTCTGTACAGCTTCTCTATAAAACCCCAAAGAGAAATAAGTAATCCTTAGAAGTCATGATCATACTTTTTATTGGGAACAATTGACATGGAAATATGATGAGCTAGACATCAGGTGTAACAAACACCAATGTACAGGCCTACAGGGCACCATTCGCACAATCCCCGGCACTAAATATTGAAACTACTGGTCCAATTCAATTCTAACTCCCACAGTGCTATGACCGTTCTTAGCCGCAATCTCAATACCCAAACCTAAGGGAGTAAATTAGCAGCACGAGCGATTTACCGGATGACAAAGGCGAGGGGCTTGCCGGAGCCGGTCTTTGGCGGCGCCGAGGACATCACGGCCACAGAGCGCGTGAGGCAGGGCGGCGCGCTGGATATCACTCATCTCAGTGAACCCCGCCTTGCGCAGCCCGTCCTTGGTCTTCTGCGACAGCGGCAGCTCGTCGAACAGTGTGCACGCGCCGTCTCTGGGTGCTCCCGGCCGCCGGCGCCGGTCCCTCTGATTTCGACGGGGGCGGGGATTGGTGCCCGGGAGTGGCTTGCCGGCGTCGATCCATTCGTTAAGGAGGCGGATCTCGTCGCCCTCCCGCAGGCGAGTCTGCTTCGCCGCGACGCGGCGCTGCGGGCGGGCATGGGGGCTACTCGGGTTTAGGGTTCCGGGAATTGGGGCTGGAAGGTTCTAGAAGACGTGCGACGGGACTTGAGGCTGGGCTTGGCTTGCTTGGCCCTACTCAGGCTTTTGTTGTCGTTGTCATTTTGACTTTTCAAGTTTGGTTTCATGTCATGTCCATTTTTTTTAAATTTCATTTCACAGCTCACTGTTCAGTTTCTCTTAAATAAATGTTAATTTTTGAAATTCATAAATTGTTTAAATTTTTCAATGTCAATTGATGATGTACTAAACATGCTATACAAGTTTGCACTTTTGGACTGTTGTGTTGGGGTCATTTAATGTCTTTGGTAATTTTGAAATCAAAAAAACATATAGTAAGGGCTTTTTTGGGACTGCTGCGCCCCAAACGTTTTCAGCTCGCTCCACGTTTTTTAGTCAAACGGTTTTAGCTTCACCCACACAACTCTAAAAAAATGTAGAGTTATGAGAGCACCTAAAGAAGTACTCCACAAACTTCAGTTTTTTGTGTATTGCTCCATAGTGGTGTTTACAGAGCAAGTTTTGGGCATTCCAAAACAAACCCTAAATATCATTAGGTGGTCAATGGAGGAAGCTCCTTTTGATTCAAATCCATAGAGTTTATGTTACTCTATGTACTAGAAACCGAAAAGGTCTTAGTGAAATAGGAGTTTATCTACAAACCAACCACTTTTATGGAACACCTTTTTTGCATACAAATTAGCATGAGGCAAGGATTAATATAGATCATGGCAAAAAAAACCTTTCATGGGTACAAAACACTTCAATAAAAAACTGAATTAAAAAGAAAGATAAAAATTTGCATTTTCGACAGGGAAAAACTCCCAAAACCCAAGAGGGGGGTTATAGATTTTCTTGCATAAAAAAAACCCATCAATAAAGGTACTAATTACTTGATTTATGAACGTCTTTTTTAAGTCATAAAAAAGGTGAATTTGATACTCTCGTTTTAATAATATGATCTTGAAATTTTATTGAATTCTTTTTTATCATAAAAAAAACATGGGGGGTAACTAAGATGATAAAAGTTTGTGGAGTTTTTTTAATTTTTTTTAAAACCTTGGAGTTGTTTTTAAACCCTGTACTAAAGGGTCATAATTCCTCATTTTTTGCCCCAATTAAGACTTCCCTTGGATGTTCTGAAAAAAAATGAAACCCTTTTTTTTTGGGTTTTGATTTTATCTTTAGATTCATCATGAAACCTTTTTTTTAAAAATAGCCTAATATGGGGGGTTTCGCAATAAATAACATCTTCCCCAAATCGAAGTAACAATAAATCGAAGAACCCCCATGCATTGAGGGGGTTTTTTTGAGGACCCATTTTTATATCAGGGAATTTTTTCTTTTAAAGGGGATGGGACTCATACCCTTTTGTTTTTAAATTCTTTTTCCTAAAAATTTCCTCAAAACGAGGCTCATAAAAAATGAAAAATCTAAGATTTCTAAAAACAAACTAATAAAATAAAAAAAAAATTCGAACTTTAAAAATTAATTCTCTGAATTTCAACTAATGTTTAAATTTTCTTATAACGTACTCTATTTTTTTTTGCCAAATAAGCCAAAAACCCTTTTTTGACTTTTTTCCCAAAATTCTTCGAAACCTCTTTCTAAATGAAAAATCTTTTTTGTGAAATTTCTAAATGTAAGAAGTCCCCTTCTTATTGGTGAAACTAATACTTAAAATTAAAAACAGAACCTCTGTTTTCTTGTTTTTCTTTTTTTAAACCAAAAATTAAACCAAATTTTTCTACCCCCCTTTCTTTTTCATGTTTTTTTGATCAGGAAAAAAAAAAAAAATTATGTCAGTTTTTTTTTTAAGTTTTTTAAAATTTCTGACACAAAAAAAATTTTGCAATTTTCATCTACTCCCAGGGAAACGGGAATTTTGGATTTATTTATCTTGAAAATTTTGGGATTTGGATAGAAGGGACATTTTTTTTTTTAGATAGAAGAAACTTTTTTCTATCTAAAATAAAAGAATTTTCCCTTGATTTACTTTTGCTAAAACCAAATTTATAAAAATTGATATCCCCTTTAAAATGATATCATTTAGCAAAATAAAAACACAACATATGCATCCATTTTTGGGGGCTCGAAATTTTTCAGGGGGATAGAGATATAGTATAAGAAATAGGCAATTAATTTAACTCTAAAGGGGGGAATTGTGGTACATTGTATCCTTAAAATACAAAAAACGACGCCTTATTCGTATCAAACCAAAATTTGATTCAAAAAAAAGCTAAATCTTTTTTAATCAAGGGGGGCCCAATTTTAATGTTTTTTTTTGCATAGTTTTTCAGACGTTTGGGGCTTTTTTGGGAAATTCCCCCAGATTTTTTTTATTTTTTGTTTTCATTGAAAAATTTGATGGATCTCCTTCCGTAATTTCCCCAATTTAAACGGTATGAAATTGAAAACCATGAAAATTCCCCAATACAATCTGGGAGATAGATCGAATATTTTCAGGAACAAGAAAATAAAAAGAATTTTTTTTCTCTATTCATACTTTTCCCGGTTTTTCCCGACTTCTATTAGTTTCTTTTTTTTAATGCAATAGCTTATTTTGATAAAAATCCCATTTCTAAAATTTTAAGGGAAAACCCCATTCTCTTATAGGAAAGGGTTGGGAAAAACCCGGCTTTTCCCAAACCTTTTGGGTTTTAGGTATGGGAAAAAAGTGAAAATTTTTGTGAAGATCGTGCTTTTAAAGCCCACATTCAAACCCCTTTTTTTTTGAGCCCAAATGTTAAAACCCAAAATTGGATGGATCTTCCCCCTTTTTAGCAAAGAAAGAATAGATCAAAGGGGGATAATAACGAATAGAGATCAGGACTGCCCCATAATAAAAACCCCCAAATGGGTCCCGAATATCCCCTTCTCCCCTAACCCAAGATTGGAGAAAAAAGATCTAAGAGGGCCTATGGAGAATGGGTCAAAAATCCATAAAAAGGAGTCCCGACCACAACAAAACCCTTTTTAAATTATCCTCATCGAAAAAACTTAGACTACTTTAGACTACTTAAGTAGAAAATTTTTTGAAAATCATGGAAAGGGGCCCCCTTTTTTTTCCTTTTTTTTAATTTTCTATATGCAAAATTTTCTCAAAATTTTTTGATGAAAAATTTCTTGACTTTCCATATAAAAGAAAGAGTTTAAACTATAAATGACATCTTTTTGGGTCAATAAGACCAAAGGGAGGGTTTTTAAAATTAAGGAAGTGTGGGAAAAGTGAAATAGAATAAAAATAGACCCCATTTTTGGGTTCCCTGAAAAATTTGGGCATGGAAGGGAGCCCCTACGAAGAAATTCCGGGAGTTACGAAAGAAGTTTTCGGACTCATATTGTTCTTTGGGTTTGGGGGGGATTAAACTTGGGAGGTCGAATCCCCCCTTTTTTTCCTCAGTAGCTCATTTTTTTAAGGCGGTCTTTTTGTTAACTGACTGGTCGTAGGTTGGGAATCCTATTGGGGGAGATTTGACCCTTTTTTTTAATGTAAAAATAAAAAATTTGGAATTTCCCAAAGGGCCCTTGTTTTGCCCCTTTGGGAGTGGGTTAACACATTCGCTACCTTGTTTCTATTGCATTCTTCTCATGTATCACTTTTCTTTCAAACGATTCCACTTCGAAAAAAGGGAAAAGGGAAAGAAACCCAAAACTCAATATTTTTAAATTTTTTTTTTTTTCCCCTGGGGAAATTGGGAAAAAAAAAAAAAAAAAAAAAAAAAACCAAAAAAAAAAAAAAAAAAGGGGGGGGGAAAAAAAAAAAAAAAAAAAAAAAAAAAAAAAAAAAAAAAAAAAAAAGGGCCCCTTCCCCCTTTTGGGAAAGGGGTTGTGGGCGAGGAGGGATTAAAACCCCCCCGGGACACCTTTGGTTTTCTTTGCCACTTTGGCTCAAATCCCCCTAAGCTACAGGCCCCCCCCCCGTTTTCCACTGGATCTTTTCCCCCCTGGGGATCCCCCCAAAAGGAACCTTCTTCCCTCGGGCCATTTCATTTCGGGTTAAAAAGAGGGGAAAAGCGCCTTTCTCTTTTAAAAGAACAGTGGGGTTCTGAGGTTTTTTGAAATGGGAAGGGGGGGGATGGTTAGTTTTGAATAAACGACCTTTGCGTTTTGGGTTTGGATCTTTTTGTATTTTAAAAAAGTGAAAAAGTCAAATAAGAGGTGTTTTAACTTTTAAACATTCTAGCATCGAGATTTTTTTGCCCCAGGGCCCCCCCTACAGTATCGTCCCCCGCAGTAGATTTAACCACCAAATTCCGGGGGTGGGTTGGGTGGTTCCCCTTCGCCTAGGACAAAACCCGAATTTTCGAAAAATGAACGAGAAAAGCTTTAGGGGAAATATTGGTAGTAATTGGAAGCCCCAATTTTTAACTGGAAAGGGGCCCAAAGGACTCTGCCCCCCCCTCCTTTTTTAACCAAGAATGGGGAAGGGGAAGCTTTTTTTTGGGTTTTTTTATCTTTTTTTTTTCCTTTAAAGAGTTGAACAAAGAAAATAGATGGCAAGTTCCTGATCGATTTGATCAGGTCGTGTAGGAACAAGGTTTAAAACCCTTCGTTCGTTAGGGTTTCCTCACTGCATACAAACACTGCACTTCCAAATTGACACCTATTTAAACGGGCCCTTCGCCGCTACCTTTTCCTATTTCCCTACTTTTTTGCGCTCCCTCCCCCTAAGGGTGGAGAACCCGTCGCTTTTTTTCTCGGCTGTGCACAGAGGCCTAGGGAAGTCCGGGGGGGAGGGGAAACACCCCATCTTGGGTGGGCCCTTTCTACTTTTATGCTTTCAGCAGTTATTCCCCCTCCAAAACTTGGCTACCCCAAAATTTCCGTAAAGGGACAATTTAAATGGGACCCCCAGAGGTGCGGGCCTTCCCGGTCCCCTCGTACTAGGGGAAAGGGCCTCAATGCTCTAAAAGCCACACCCGGGTAAGGACCAACTATTCCCCAAAGCCCTTTTGAAACCCCGCTCACTACCCCAAATGGGGGAAAAAACCCCCAACCCCTTTGGGAAACCCCTCAAAAAGCTCCAGGTTTGGTTTAAGAGCCGGGCATCAGGTGCCCAAACCCTTCCCCTCGATGTGGACCTTGGGGAAAAATCAGCCCCGTAACCCTGGGTAACTTTTATCCGTGAGCCCAAAAGGCCCCCCCACCCCGGGACCCTCGGATCACTAAGGGCGATTTCGCTCGCCGACGGGGGGACCCTTGCCCGTCAAGTTTTTTTTTGCCTTTGCACAAGGGGGCCCCCGTCCCGGGCTGGGCCCCAGGAAAACCCTTTGGCACGCCCCCGTTACCCTTTTGGGAGGGGCCCAAAGCCCCATAGAAACTGTCTCCTGAGAACCTGTCCCCTTTGCCCGCGGGTCTAAAAACAAGATTAGAATCCGAGCCCCTTCCAGAGTGGTTTTTCCAATTTATGGCTCGGCCCCCCCCGGGGGGGGCCTTCCCTTCGCCTTCCACCTAAAGCCCCAAGAAAAGCCCAAACCAATCCCAGGGAATATAAAACTTTTAGGGGGTTTCTGTCCAGGGGCAGGGAGGGCCGCAACTTCACAGACCCTTTATTTCAACAGACCCTCTCCGAGACAGTGCCCAGATTTTTAAGCCTTTCGTGCGGTCGGAACTTACCCGACAAGGAATTTTACTACCTTAGGACCGTTTTAGTTACACCCTGTTCCCCGGGGCTTTGGGGGCTGGCTTTCCCCGTCCCTCAGTTTTACCCAAATTCCTTGAAACCTTTCCGGGGACTGGGCAGGCGTCAGCCCCCTTACATGGTCCCTTAAAGGGCTTGGGGGAGGGCCCTTTTGTTTTTTTGGGAAACATTTGCCCGGGGCCCGGTCACCGACCCCCCCCTTTTGGGGAGGGGGCACCCCTTCTCCCGGGGTTTCAGGGCTAATTTTTTCCGATTCCTTAGAGAGATTGTCTCGCGCCCCTAGGAAATTTTCTACTAAACCCCCTATGTCGGGTTTTGGGTACCGGTACCCTTTTGTTTAAAAGGGTTTTTCGGGGCTTTTCCCGGGAGTATGGAAAGGGGTTAAAATATTCAGCGCCTTGGGAGCGCCTGGTTTTGAAACCTCGTGGAGAAGCAATGGGTAGTCCGCGGGGCTCATACTTCAGCGTTTTCAGCGCTTGGTACTTTGAACCCCCGGCCGAGGGAAATTTTATCTACCCCCTTTTTACCCCTTTTAAAAAGCAGGGGTCAAACCCTTTTGTCCTTAAACCTTAAACCCTCTTTCCCGGGTTTAAACCCAGTCCTCCCCCCCCCCCGTACCCAAAAAGGGGGAGTAAAAAGGAATATTGACCTGTTTCCATCGGGCTACGCCTTTGGCAGGGCCCGATTTTTTAGGGCCCCGACTCCCTTCATGGGCGAACCTTGTGGAGGAAAAACCCTTTGGGGTTTTTGGGGGGATTGGATTCTCACCAAAGTTTTCGGGTTTCTCAAGCCGACATTCTCGCTTTTCCCCTTGGGCGAAACCCCGCTTTCGCGTTTTCTTCCTTTTAAAGGGTGAAAAGCTCCCCTAACCGGGTAATTTTTTATATCCCCAAAAGCTTCGGGAGAACTTAGCCCCGTTCATCTTTTAGCGAAGGGCGCTCGATCATTGGGGCTATTTTGCACTCTTTTTAAAAGGGGGACTACTTCTAAAGGCCCCAAAACCCCCCTGGGTTTTCTTTGCACCCCCCCCCTCCCCTTTTTCAATGAGCGGTCATTTAAAGGGGCCCTTTGGGTGATCCCGGGGTGTTTTCCCCCCCGACGATGAAGCTTAAACCCCTCGTTCACTGGGCCCACCTTGACCCCTTTAAATTTTTGGGGGCATATTAGTATTCAGAGTTTGCCTCGATTTGGTACCGCTCGCCCCCCTACCCCCCCCGAAATATGCTTTAACCCCCCAATGTCCCCGTCCCAAAATTTTTTGGGGCCCCCAATGCCCTTTTGGGGGAGAAAAAAAGCTGGAGTCCCCCCCATGTGTTTTTTTTTGAGTAATTTAAAGAAAAACCCACTTTGGGGACTTTAAACCCTTTGGGTCTAAAGTGTGGGAAACTTTTAGATAGGTTTGGGGGAATGCCATGTGATGGGGCTAGGTGGAAACATTTTTAGGGTGGGACAGCTTAGCATGGGGGTGGAAAGGAAAAAAGGGGTGAAGGCAAAGGTGATTTCTAGGGAAACCCTTTTCGGTTTGATGATCAAGACATCATAGAGGATGGGGATCACATTTTTGGTAGATACGTAAATTTCAAGAAGGGAGCTCTTAAGTATGATTTAAAGGTTATCATGTGCCACTGGTTCATATGCATTGCATTAAAAGCAATTGAATAGTAAAAAACCCAACTTAACCAAGTTTAATTGTGAACTAAAGCAAAACACACTGCAAAGTGTTGGGTCATTTAGTGTTGGCTCTTGGAAGTTGGAGAAGTTGGAGGAGTTTTTTTGGGCGCAA
Organism: Microstegium vimineum; assembly: GCA_022036555.1. Lineage (NCBI taxonomy): Eukaryota > Viridiplantae > Streptophyta > Magnoliopsida > Poales > Poaceae > Microstegium > Microstegium vimineum. Next base: position 16,886,134 of record CM039141.1, on the reverse strand, counting down.
GAGGCGTCCGGGGGGTGTAGGGTCCGGCGCTAGGGTTTGCGCTCCGGACCATCGGAGATGGACCCGGGGGACACCCTAGGGCTGGCTGGCAGGAGGAGCGCCCCCGGCAATTCTTTGGTCCCGGGCGCAGTGCTCCGGGCGCGCGTCCGGGATGGGGCCTCGTAATCCCTTTGGGGAGGGTCCGGAGCAAGGTGTGGTCCGGGGGCCTGACACATCGTCCGGGTGGAATAAAAGGCGAGGCTGTTCGGGGTTCCGGGTGCTCGGAAAAATATTTCGGACCCGTGAAAATAGAGTCCATCCCGCATGTTTTCGAGCGTCCCGGGGGCACGCCTCGGCTTGTCGTCGGGGCGGAAGAAGTGTTCGAAAGGGGGTTTGCGGACCAATTGCGTTGGTCCGGAAAGACTCCCGGTGGTCCCGGCCCCTGCGACCGGAGGCTCAGGAGACCTTTTGGCTACTGCTGTAGGTGGGTAGACGCTTTGGATGTCCGGACCCCCGTGAAAAAGCGCACCGGAGGTCGCGCAGGGCTTTTTTTTGGGGGGCAAAACGGTAGTGTGAGTGGGGATATAAAGGGTAGGGCCCACCCTTTGGGTCACTTCTTGCACATTCTTTTCCTACACATTGTGCTTGCTTGGAGAAGTCCCCCACTCACCCTCTAAACATTTTTGACATATTCAAGAGATATAGTGAATCAAGTGCATTGCTTTGTTGATCTACTAGTGGCACTTGGTGATCGCTTCATCGCGGAGCTTTTTTATTTTTGGAGGTTGCCCCTCCTAGACGGTTTGGGTGCAACGGGATCGTTGAGGGGGGGAAGGGATTGTCTCCGGCTCCGAGGGGGTTTGTGGGGGTTCTTAAACCTCCGGGGAGTTCGCGAAAGGTATCTTATGAATGCGTGTTGGGCCCCCTTTATTGTGTTGGGTTTTGGGGCGGCCCCTTAAGGGGTTTTTGGTTTTTGATTGCCAATTGGGCCCGTAAACCCCCAAGTGGGTGTACGCTACAACGGGACTAGCTTGTTGGAAAAATAAGTGAATGGGAAAAAAATTTGTCTCTTTGTTCTTTACCGAGTTTCATTTTGGATTGATTGGTTTTCATTGGTTCACTCTTCAGTTGGAAACCTTTGTATCTTAGCTTTGCATTACATTATTAATTCTTGAAAAGTAGAGCTTCTAGCTTGTTGGGTGCTTGTCTTAGTTTTTTTAGTTTTGTTGTGACATAGGATATATTTTTATTCTAACTTGGTAGGTGGTTGCAAAAACCTTGGCTAGAGAAATTTGCTTATCGCCTTTTTTATTTAACAAGTTTGTAATTTTTGTTGTAGAAAATTTTAAATTTTGGCTATTCCCCCCTTACCCTTTTACAGCCCTTTTTCCCAGCTAGCTCGGTTCGAGGGCTTTTTTCCCCCAACCCCCAATCATCTGCTGTTCTTCAACAAGTCGGTTCGGACCTTGCTTAGTTTCATCCAAGCTTCACCTGGTCTGGATAGATCCCCCAAGGCGGGTCCATAAAGTGACAATCCCCTAGAAACTCGCTTTCGCTATGGCTCGGGGGGGTTCCATTCCCTTAACCAAGCCATGCCTATAGTCGGGCCATTTTTAACGGCCGCTCGAGATTCTTTCCCTCCCACTGCTTGGGGTACCCGGGTTTCACGTTCTATTTTCACTCCCCACTGGGGGTTCTTTTTCACCTTTCCCCTCAGGGTACTACTTCGCTAGGTCCCCGGAAATTTTTTAGTTTTACAAGGTGGCCCTTGCTGTTCACAGGGGATTCCACGTCCCCCATGTCTCGGGTCAGGCGTAAGCTAGTGATGCTTTCGGAACGGATTTTTACCCCTTTAGGGTGTGGCACTCAACCGCTTCGCCTAGCAGCACAACCTTGTATGCTCTCCAAACCCCGTTTTCATTTTTTAGGCTGCCCCCCATTTCGCTCGCCGCTATACGGGAATCGCTTTTGCTTTTTTTTTCCTCTGGCTAAAAGATGTTTCATTCGCCGGGGTTTTCTCTTGCCTGCTCATGGATTCAGCAAGTTTTTAAAAAGGGTTTGACCTTTGGGAATCCCCGGTCTTTTATTTTCAACTCCCTGAGCATTTCGTGCTTGCTACCCCCTTCCCTCATTTTGGGGTGTGGTATCCACCGCAACCCTTTCCTCTTTTGAACCTCGCCTTAAGTTTGGTTATCCCCCATCTAAGGTGCACAAATGGAAGGATCTTTCAACCCATAAATGCGAAATCATAGATCGAACTGACGAATTGGAAACCTTGGGTGCTTCTTTGACCGCTAAGTTCCGGGCTGGAGATAGCGACTCGAACCCTGACATCCGCCATAGGGTAAAACCGCCTCCGGCCCCCCCGATGGGTTCTACCATGAGGACAACGATAGGCAATAATCCCCCCCCCCGAACCCAAAATTACAACTTCATGACTGTGCTCTTTCCAAAAAGCAACTCTTCTCAAAAACCCAAAACAAAAGGTGTGGTGGAATCCCCTTCTAAAGGGTTCTTTGGTTTGGGGAATCAGCTAAAGGGGAACCAGGGAAGGGGGGCTCTCCCCTTTTTTTTGCCGCTCTTTGATCTTAACTTTAAAAATGTGGTTTTTAAGAAAAAAAAGTGATTGCCCTTCTCCCCACCCTTACTGCCCCACGGAGGGGCGGACAACTGATGGTTCCCCCTTATTGAACGGATCTAGGTGGGTCCGTGACCCCGGACGCCGAAGGCATCCTTGGGGTGTCTCAAATTCCAGGGGGGGGAGAAAAAGGGTCAGCCCGGGTTTTTTCCCTTTTCCCTTTTTCCAAAATTTTTCCTAAAAGGGGTTTTTAAGGGGGTATTTGCATCAAAAATTTTAAAAAGGGGCCAAATTGTTCCCTTCCCCGGGGGCCCGATGAGGGAACCTGGGAGCCCCGACCCAAAATCGTCCATTCAAATCCTACTAGATCGACCAACTCCCCCTTTTTTCCCCCCTCTCCTTTTTTGAAACCCTTTTTTTGTTAAAATTTTTTTCAGGGGGATGTTTCAGCCCCCCTTTTCCCCCTTTCTTAAAAAAAGGGGCCCCCGGTTTCAGGTACAAGTTACTACCCAACCCCCGGGAAACCAATTGAAGCCCAAACCCAATCCAACGACCCAATTGAAAGGGGGGGGTCTACCAATGACTTTCCCCCCCAAGCCAATGGAGTATCATGAAAGAGTCAGTTTTCTTTTCTATTTTTTTCCCTAACCAGCGGGGCCCACCCGGGGTTTAAACCCCAAACCTCGGGGGGGAAAAGTTTTTTACCCCCCTTTTCCCAAAACCAATTGGGGAGAATCAAAAGACCCCTTTTTGGGGAGCGTTCTCCTTCCCAAAAGAAAAACAACCCCCCCTTTTTGGCGTCTTCAAGGTCTTTTTTCCCCTTACCCCCCTTACCGGGCAAGTCCTTGGGAAATAACTCCGAGGGCAGAAAAAAAAAAAGGTTTAAGAGACCCTCCGGGGCCCAACCCTAGACACTCTAAGACCCCTTTTTAAACCTGCCGCCCCCCTTTTGATCAAAGATAAAAATACCCCCAAAAACCCCTTGCATATCGGGGGCCCGCTCGTATACTTAGGGGGTCGAAAGCCCGGGAAAGGGCTTTTTTAAACCCAAGATTCCTTTATGGAGATCCAATCCCCCCGGCCCTACAAAAAAAGGAAAAAAAAATTTTTCAGTTTTTTCCTTTTTGGGAAAGGGGGGATTGGGGAATCTTTTTAAATTTACTTTTTTCCCTCCAACCCCGGGAAAAGAAAAAAAAAAAGGGTAAAAAGGTACAAAACCCCCCCTCCCCCCCAAAAGAAAGGGGTGATCTCAGTTCTTGGTTGTAAGATGCTTGTTAGGGGCTCCTTTTCCCCCTTAAAGGGCAAACCAAAAAACCGGGCTCGAGAGATACTCTCCAAAACACTGATAAGGGATGTATTTTTTCGAGAAGAGAGGGCCGGGGGGCCCCCCGGGGCCCTTTTTTGGACCCAGATAATAAAAAATTTGATCTACGGGGTCTCCCCTGAATCCCCCCTTAAACCCCGGGAGGAAAAATTTGTTTGGTTTTAAACCCCCCAAAAAAAGGGGGGATTATGCCTCAAAATGTCCCTTGGTGTCCACATTTCGGATCAGGCGTGAGAGCACATTAAATATCCTGGGCTGGGGGGCCCCCCCAAAACCCGCGGCAAACGGCGAAATTTTTAGGGGCCGCTCTCCCCACGAAAATAGCCCATCGCGGGGGGCCCCCCAAAGGAGGTTTTTCTACGCCAAAAGCGAAAAAAAACCCCCTCCCTTTTCCCTTTTGACATCCCCATCCCGCCCCCACGGGGGGGGCTTTGGGGGGAAAAAGGGGGATCTTTGCCCAAAAAAACGTTAATTTGCGAACACCTGGGGTTATCCCCCAACCGAACCCCAAAGGTGTGCCATTTGATTTGACGTTAATAAAAAGGGACGATAATAGAAAAAAAATTTTAACGAGACACAAGGATACCCCCGGCGTAAAAGGGTCAGATTCCCAAAAAAACGGAATTTGCGAGGGGGCAAGATCTTGTAGGCCCCCCGTCGGGTTAAAAACTCGTAATAACATAACAAAAGCGAAAAAGAGTGTAAAAAAGTAAGAAAAAAAATAATTTGTTTGATTTTTTTTGGTACTCTCCACCCCGGCCCCCTGGGGAATATTTTTACCCCGGGGGGGGGAGGAGTTGAAAACCCCGGGACAGATAATACCTAAAAAACCCCAAAAATTTTTTTAAGGGGGAAAAAAAATAATCAAAAAAGGGGTTTTTGGGAAACTCAAAGGGTTTTAATAATCGGGTTTTTAAAAATCACCAGTTTCCTTATTTTTTCCTTCGCGTGCACTTTCCATGGCGGGATTTTTTTCCATCCGCCCCTTCCCCAAACCCCCATCGTTCTTTCTACTGTTTTTTCATTTAATTTTCCCATCAGCAACATTCCCGACCCAAAATTTTTTTTTGTCCCCAAAAAAAAACCATTTTTTTTTTTTCCGAAAAAATCCCCTTTTTTTAAAATTTTTTTGAGGTTTTTTAAAAAATCTCCTGTTCTATGGGAAATTTTGTTTGGGGGATATTCTGATCCGAAAAAAGAAAAAAAACCCCAACCCTTTTTCTCCCGATCTTTTCCCCCCCGGGGTTTTTTATTGACCAAAAAAAAAACCGGTTTTTTGCCCCACATGCCCCCCAAATTTTTGGGGGGTTTAAAAATTTTTCCCCCAAAAAAATTTGTCTGCTGAAATTTTTTCCCCCCCCAAAAAAATTTTTTTCCTTTTTTGGATTACCGGCAGCATCGTTTGAAAATTTCCAAAACAACTCCCCAACTGTAGCCCCCAACTTTTCCCAACCCCTCAAAAAAATAGTGATTTCATCGCGATACCCTTTCCCCCTTACCTCTGTCCCCCCCAAAAAAAAAATTTAAAAAAAATTCCCCAAAAACCCAAAAAATTTTAAAAAAAAGATCATCTTCCTTTTCCCCCTTCCCCCCCCTTTTCCCTTTTTTTTCCCCTTTTTTTTCCCACCATTTTCCCCCAAGGGGAGCACCAGGGGTGGTTTTCCTCTCTCATTAAAAAAACACCCCCCCTGCAAAACCCCTGTTTTAAAGGGCGATCAACTTCCCCGCCCCCCCCGGGGGAAATTTTTTCTTTTCCCCCCCCTGTATTTACTGAAATTTTACTTTTTTTTTTCCGGGGCCCTTACCCCCCTTTTTTTTTTCCCCTTTCTTTTTTTTTTGGGATTTGGAAAGGGGGAAAAAAAAATTTTTGCCCCCTTTTAAATTTTTCAAGCAATTCTGCTGTCGGGGCCCGTGGGAAACCCCATCCAACTAACAAAAATTCAACGGGGGGAAAACCCAAACCCGGGGAAACCCAAAATTTAAAAACCCGAATGCAAAAATTTTGGGGGGTTTTGGGGGACAAACACCTTCCTTTCCCGGGCCCAAACCAAACCAAATTTTTAAAAAAAATTGGTCCCTTTTTTTTGGCTTGTCAAAAAAGGCCTTTTTTGGTCAAACCCCCCCCATAGATCTTTTGCATTAGATTACATTTCCCCCGAAAAAAAACAAAAAATTTGAAAAAAAAATTGTTTGGGTTTTTTTTTCGGGTTTAAAAATGAACTTTTTTTCTATTAAAACCCGGCCCAACCCCCAAATCTTCCCGATGAAAAATTGCCCCCCGGGTTTGGGATTTTCCCCTTTTTGCCCAAAAAAAACCCCCCTTTTTTTAAAAAAAACCCTGGGGAACAAAAAAAACATTCCTTTCCCCGGTGGTTTCGGGGGAAATTTTAAAAAATATAAAAAGGGGGGAAAAGGTTTTGAAAAAAAGGGGGAAATTTCATTTTGGGGAAGGGGGGGAAAAAGAGAAGTTCTTCTTCGGGGTAAAAACAATCAAACCCTCCCTTTTTGTTTTTTTTCCTGCAGCGAACTTCTGGAAAAAGGGAAGTTTTCCCCTTTGGGGGCCAAATTTTTTTTTGGGTTTTCCTTTTTTAAACTATTTTCAATCAGGTGTGGGGGAAAAATGCGCTGGGGGGAAACCCCATCGGAAACCTTTGGGGGTTTTCCTTGGGGGGTTTTTTTAAAAATTAAATTGGCTAAACCCCCCCCATGCAAAAGGGGGTTTTCCCAATTTAAAAATTTTTTGGGGGCCGAAATTTCCCCAAGAAAATTTTTTAAAAGGTTTTGTTTTCCCCGGGGAAAAAAGGGGGAAACCCTTTCCCCCCGTTTTTTTTTGGGGGGAAGTCTTTTAAGTGCTACCAAACCGTTGCCAATGAAGAAAAATTTTTGGTTTTTTTTTTCCCCAAAAATTTTTAAAACGGGGGGGAATTCCCGGGTTTTTGAAGAAGGGGTTTTTTTTTGGCCCTTTATAACATGAAGAAAAAAAAAATTTCCCCAAACCCCCCCAAAAACCCCTTTTACCGAGGGGACTAAAAACCCTCATAATGAAGTAATAATGAAGGTTCCACCCACTCCCACCCCCATTAAAATTTAAAAAATTTTTTGGGGACGGGGAAGAATTTTTCCCTCCTTTTTTTAAATTTTTTTACCCCCCCCGGGAAGAGAAAGACGTTGCATTTCCCCCTTTAAAACCCGAAAAACTTATTTTAGGGTAAACTTTAAAAAACCCAAAGGGGAAAAACTATTCCAATGTTGCGGACTGGAACAAGTTATTACTCTCCCCCCTTTTCCGGGCCCGATGAAAAAAACCCCAATTTTTTTTTTTTTTTTGGGGACCCGAGTCTTTTTTCACTAAGTCTTTTTAAAATTCCTTTTGGTTTTGGCAAAAATAAAAAAAAAAAAAATTTTCCCCATCTCACATTACTGGGGGAATTTTTTGGGGATATCCCCCTTTTTTTCCCTTTTGATGATGGGGGGGAGTTTATTTCCCCTGTTTTTTTTCCTTCCTTTTTTTCAAATACTTTTTTAACAAATTTCCCTAAAAAGGGTTAATACCCAAAACCCCTTTAAAAAAGGCAAAAGGGGGAAAATTTTTTTCAACCGAAAACGGTGCCCTTTTTTGTAGCAACCCGGTAGAAACCCCCTTCACTGGCTACTCTGGGGGTTTTGGAAAAGCAAAAAAAAGTCCCCCTAAAAACCCAAAAAAAAACCGTTTGAGGTTGCTGCTATTCCATGGGCCATTCCACTGCCCTAGCAAAATTTTTCCCCGGGGGGTAACAGTCTCCATTCTCTGTGTCGACCCCAAATTTCCCTGTATTTTCCCCCTTTTTAATCTCCCCCTCGCTTGGAAATGCCCCCTTTTCCCGCCCCCAAAAGTTTCTCGGGGGGGGCCCCAAATGTACAATTTTTCCCCCAAATTTGGGGTCTGCCGTTCCCCCCCCAAGGCAAAAATTGAAGGGTAAACACCCCCTTTTGGGAGGCTCCCCCCAAAAAAAAACCCCATCCAAAACCATCCCCCCCAACCCCTTTTCACCCCCTGCCCCTTCTCAAATACTATAATCCCCCAAAACCACTAAAAAAAAAAACGGGGGGTTTTTCTACCCGGCAAAAAAGGGGGGGTTCCCTAATGGAAAAACCGTACCATCTAAAAAGGGGATTATTTTTTTTGCAACAAAAGAAAAAAAAAAACACCAACCCCAAAAAAACCGACATCCCTTTTTCCCCCCAAAAAAGGGGGAAAGTCCTTAAAAAACCACCCCCAAACTCGCAAGAAAACCACTGTGTAAACCCCTTTTTCCCCCAAACCCAAGGCAAAAAACCCCCCTGATTTTTTGGGGAATTTTCTAACTTTTCCCCTTTTCCCGGGCCCCAAAAAACCCCCCCAAATTTTTCCTATTTTCTTTTGCCAAAAATTTCCCGAAAAAAATGAAGAAAAAAAATTTTTCTCCCCCCTTTTTATCAAACCTATATCGGCAAAAAAAAAACCCCCAAAAACTTAAAGCTTTTTTAAAACCCTTTTTTTTGCCCCCAAAGTCCCCCCGACCAAATTCCAAGCCAATGAAATTTAAGGTAGCTTTAAGGGGAAATTTTCAGGGCCGGGGGGCCCGGGGCCGATATCAAAGAGTTTACTTTTCCCATGCAGCGTTTTTTGAAAAAAAACAATCCAATATAAAGGGCTTTAGGGGGGTATTCCCAAAAAGGATTCCCCCAATAAAATTTTTTAAGGGTTTTTAACTAAAATTAAAAAAAAAAGGGGATGAAAAGCAAAAAGGGGAATTCAGCCACCTGGGTCTTCAAAAAACTTGGGGGAAAAAGAGATCCCCCGGGGCCATGGAAACAAGAAAAAAAATTTTTTGGGGGAAAACTAAAAAAAGTGGATAAATTTTTTAAAAATCAAAAAACCCCAAAAGGAAGATTAAAACCCCCAAAAAAACCCCCAAATTTTTTTTAAAAAACAAGAAAGAGATTCAATCCCCAAAAAAGTCTTTGCTGGGGGGGAAAAATTTTCAACCCAGTTGGGGGCTCTGCCGTTGTTGATGCTGGGAAAATAGGGGAAAAAAACCAAAAAATTCCCGCCTGCTTTTTTTTTTATCCACCCAACCCCTTTTTAAAAATTTTTGTTTTTCCGGGGAAACTGGGATCTCTGAAAATTTTTTTTTCCCCCCTTTTGTTTTTAAAAGGTTAGTGCTTTTTTTAAAAACCTTTTTTTCCCTGTTTAAAAATTTTCCAAATCATGGGTATGTGAAATTCACATAAACTTTTTATCTTCTATCCTTTTTAAGCATTTAAAATTGCTTCAGGGCGTACTAAAAACCCCCAAACCTTTGAAGCTTTTTTTAACCCTTAAAAATTTTTTAACTTTCGATCAACACATTAAGGGTACTTTTTTGGAATTGATTCCCAAAATTTTTTTAAACCCCAAGCTAACGGTAATCGATGTTTGATTTTTTTTGGGTTTTTAAAACCCCGGGTTTTTTTTGGGGGTATAGCCCCGAATAAAGAAAACCCCCTCTTTTTTTTCAACGATTTTTTACTTTGAAAAATAAACCCCTGAAAAAATTTAAATTTTTAAAATTATTCCCTTTCATCTATTAAATCATCCCCCCGTTTTTAAAAACCCCCTTTTCCCTAGGCCCCCCTTTTTTTTTTGGGCCCAAACCCGATTTTTTTAAAAATTCCTTTTTTGGGGGAACCCCCGGGATTAAAAATGATCTGGAAATCGAAAACTTTGAGAAACTTTTTTCCCCCCCAAGGGCTTCGCCTGTTATGAAATTTGGGGTTTTTGCTCGAAAAATTTTCCCCTTTTTTTCCCCGATGAAAACCAAATTGGGGGGCTTCATTTTCCCCGGATTTTTCCCCAATCTCGTCCCCCCCCCAAAATTGCTTTGGGTTTTGATGCATAAAAAGAAGGAATACAACAATTAGGGGGGAACCCCCCCCCCTTTTTTGGGAAAACTTTTTGGGTGGGTCCCTTTTATGGGTGATCACAAAAAACGTTGTCGGCAAAGTTTTGCTGCCGATTTTAAATTTTTCGGGAAATTTTTCTCCCATAGCGGGGGAAAATTGCCTTAAAATTTTTTTACTTCATGTCTGCTTGACAATTTGGGCCCCCTTTTTCCAATTTCCCCAAATGACATACCTTTTATATTAAAACGACGCCCCCCCATCGGGCAAAAAATTTTTTGATATGGGTTTTTCTCGCGACTTTTCCCTTGAAAAACAAAACTTTTCAAAAGGTTTTTCTTTCTTTTGGGCCCCGGTTTTTTAAAAAAAAACCCGCCATAGATTTTGCCCCGTTTAGCCATTTTTAAAAACTTCTTCTTTTAAACGTAGGTCCCTGAATTTTCCTCGGAAATTTTTAAAAACCCCCTAAATTTACTTCTCCCTTTTGGGGGTTTCCTTTCCCTTTGGGGTTTTTTTGGGGGCCCCAAATCCCCAATTTGGAAAATTTTCCCCCCTTGAAGGGTTTTTTACCATTTTGGGGGAAATTTGGGTTGGGGGTTAAAAACCACCCTGAGTCTTTTGTCAGACCCGGGGGGCCCCTTGAGGAAGTTTAATTTTTTCCAAAAATGGGTGGTATTGTTTCTCACCATGTCGGTTTCACTCCCCCCTTTTTTTTGGGGGTCTTGGGGGAAAAAATTTTTTTTTATCGGGGCCCCTGCTCAACCCCTCTCTTCAAGCTTCTTTTTTACGGATAAGCTTGGGCGAGCCTATCCCCCTTAAAAAGGGGTTTTTTTCCCCCAAGGGGCCCCCCATGCATTTATTCCTTTTTCCCCTTTTTTTGGCTTTAGCTGGAAAACCCGGGGGTTTAAACGAGACTTTTCCCCCGACCCAATCACCCGATAGTAAAACCCTTTTTTTTTAGGACAAAAATTTCGACGGGGGGGAGTTTTTTTTTTTATTTTTCCCAAAAATGGGCGAAGAAGGAGGGACTTCCAATTTTTTCCCCTTTTTTCCGAACCCCTTTGGCGGGGTTTTCTTCTTCCCCCACCGAATTGGGTCTTCTGGGAACCCCTATTTTTTTCCCCCGGGGGCCTTTGTGCGGGATTTAAAAAAAACCATATGAAAGGGAGTTTTTTGAGGCTCCCTGGGCTGCCCTGTCCGGGGAAAAATTTTTTTACCTTTTTTTATCGGCCGCTTCCCCTTCCCCCTTTTTTTTTCCCGCCCTGCTATTTGTGTTCGGGGCCATCGTGAATTTTTTTTTTGGGTACTTCCCAAAAAACGCCCTTGACTTTTCCACTTGGGTTTTTTCCCCCAAAAATTTTTTGGGGGA